>CM074603.1:2697500-2700000 GCA_037305975.1 Chrysolophus pictus | reverse complement strand
TTTTGTCTCACTATTTTTTAACAGCATCAAAATGCTCTCAAATCCATCATCCAATTCCTCCCGTCCGCCCCTGCCCGGCTTTCCATCCTGCAGGAGATGATCTATACCATCCGAGGTATTAACGAGATTTTGAATTTCCCTTTCATCAGCAAATCTCCCCACTCGATTGCCCCGTAATAAATGCACTTTGAGCTGCGCCGCTCGCAAGGTTTGCACCCCTGCAGCCGTGGGGTTGGAGGAGAGCCGTGGGTCGCCGCGTTGTTTTGAAGGCAGAGCCAAAAATAAAATAAAATAATAATAATAATAATAATAATAATAATAACAACAACAACAATAATAACAATAAATCACTTCCTGGGTGGATCAGAATCCCTCCATCCATCCCTCCATCCTTCCATCCCTCCATCCATCCCTCCATTCCTCCATCCATCCCTCCATCCCTCCATCCCTCCATCCCTCCATCCCTCCATCCCTCCATCCCTCCATCCATCCCTCCATCCATCCCTCCATCCCTCCATCCATCCATCCATCCATCCATCCATCCATCCATCCATCCTTCCTTCCATCCCCCCATCCCTCCATCCATCCATCCATCCCTCCATCCATCCCTCCATCCCTGCCTTCATCCCTCCATCCATTCATCCATCCCTCCATCCCTCCCTCCCTCCCTCCATCCATCCATCCATCCATCCATCCATCCATCCATCCATCCTTCTATCCATCCATCCATCCCTCCCTCCATCCCTTCCTCCCTCCATCCATCCTCCTCATCGGGATCCAAACTGTGCGTGGATCAAAACGTGCTGAGAAAACCTGGGGGAACTGGGGCAGCACGATGGGAAATGGCTCCCCTAAACACCCCCAAAATGCTGCAGGAGATGCAGCCCATCCCAACCAGTGCCCCAAAGTCCCACATTATCAGGGATCTGGAAAGCTCTTGTTGGCTTTCTGGTTGTTTTTTTTTCCATTTTCCTCTTGTTTTTTGGCTTGCATTGCAAGGCAATGGCCGTGCCAAGCTTCTATGATGGGAACTTCGGGTGCCAGCAAGGTTTCCTTATGGGATTTTTGGTTCCAGGCATTGCTATGAAGCCATGATTTTTTTTTTCCTATTTCTTTTCTTTTCTTTCTTTCTTTTTTTTTTTTTGTTAAATCCCAAAATAGTTTACATACATACATATATACACACATTTACTCTTTTGGTTACAACGTTCCTGTATCACTGTAGATATTTTTGACTGTTCTCGCAAAAGCCAAATATTGGTGTGTTAATAATTTTCTCAGACTCTGTAATATTTTTGCAGTATTTTTGCTGGAGGTTGTATGTCCATCCATCTTTAATTTTTATTTTTATTTTTTACTTAAAAGCAGCTTGTTTTCTTCTAATCATCCACAGTTTAATTATTATTTTTTTTTTCATCTCATGTCTGTGTCTCTATGATCCTAGCAGTGTTTTTCTCCTGGAAGGGGTCCTGTGGAGAGCCACAAGAAGATAAAGGGCCTGGAACACCTCTCTTATAAGGAAAGGCTGAGCGACCTGGATTTGTTCAGCCTTAAGAAGACTCAGAGGGGATCTGATTTAGCTGTGGGTCGTTAGTTAGGGTAGTATGGTTAGGTTGTGGTTGGGCTTGATGATCTTTAAGGTCTTTTCCAAGCTGAGTGATTCTATGATTCTAGTGAAGGAGAGGAGCTGCACCCAAACACCATTCCCAGTGCAGGAGATGGCAGCTGGGCCACACTCTGCTCCATCCCTCCCTCCCTCCCTCCCTCCATCCCTCCCTCCCTCCCTCCATCCATCCATCCATCCATCCATCCATCCATCCATCCCTCCATCCATCCCTCCATCCATCCATCCCTCCATCCATCCATCCCTCCATCCATCCATCCCTCCATCCATCCCTCCATCCATCCATTCCTCCATCCATCCATCCCTGCATCCATCCATCCATCCATCCATCCCTCCATCCATCCCTCCATCCATCCCTCCATGCATCCCTCCATCCCTCCATCCCTCCATCCCTCCCTCCATCCCTCCATCCATCCCTCCATCCATCCTTCCATCCATCCATCCCTCCATCCATCCCCATTCCAACCCCACACAACCTCAGGGCTGCCCCAATCCCAGCCATAGAGCATCAATGAGCTCCCAGCAGCCCCAATCCCACCCCAATCCCACATCCATCCTTATGCTACGGACAGACATCCATCCTTATGCTATGGACACACATCCATCCTTATGTTATGGACACACATCCATCCTTATGCTATGGACACACATCAGAGACCCCCAACCCAACCCTCATTGCAAGCGAGCAGAATGAGGAAGCATTGCATTCGTTACGCAGAGGAGAAAAATAATAACAATTAAGAACGACAAGAAAGAAAAAAAAATTATAACCCAATATCCCACCTGCAGCTGCAAGAACACGCCGCCAATCTCCCGTTTCCTCACCAAAAAATGAAGAAAAAAAAAAAAAAAAAAAAAGAGGAATTCTTGTATTTA